>JBBDGP010003379.1:0-5000 GCA_037952835.1 Lithobates septentrionalis
CACTGGCAGGCCGGAGATTTATCGGCGGGCCGGCTTGCCCACCCCTGCCCTAGAGTTTATCTCATTATGTTTGTAGTTTTATGTACGTGTATCCCTAAAAGTGACATAGATATATAGATTTTTTTTTTCTATGAATTTGGGAAATATCTGCATTTGTTGCTCAGAAAAGCATAACTATATACATGGAAGTCTGGTTGCTAGATACATGTACAGTTCACACTTATGACACTTTGTATGAGGGTTGATTTACTAAAACTGGAGAGTGCAAAATCTGGTGCAGCTCTGCATTGAAACCAATCGGCTTCCAGTTTTTTTTGTTTTTTGAAAAGCTTAATTGAACAAGTTGAAGTTAGAAGCTGATTGGGTACCATGCACAGTTGCACCAGATTTTGCATTCTCCAGTTTTAGTAAACCGGCCCCAAGGTGTCTGTTTATTATACATCCTGCCCACATGATGTAAAAAACAGTAAGAGCATGTCTTTATACCCAAAACATGCCTGAAAAAGAGACCAGTGCCATGCAATTAGAATACCACAGATTCGTTGGCATTATGTACTAGTACACACCCATACACTATGGTTATCTGGCATACATACTGCATAACCTAGACAGCTTCAATTTAAATTCTGCATACGGTATGTGAATTTCTGAACCACAGTGCCCAGCCCCCAAATTGTCATTTGGTGACATTCGTCATTTGCAGGGCACTTGGCACAGGTCGTAGCCCTGTAGGTGCATCTTTAGTTGAGCTATTTAGAGAGATGTAAGAAAAGGATAACCCACCAGCTCCCTTTCCTTCTTCATGAAATCAATGTCTGTTTGAAATTTCATATACAGAATTAAATATTTCAATTGTTTTCCAGGAATTGATGAGCACGTGTAACCCCATAGTCTCCAAACCGAAACCCAAGGTGGAGCCCCCGAAAGAGGAGCAGCAAGCAGGAGAGCAGAATGGACCAGTAGAAAATAACACAAATGGCCAAGGGCCACAGGCTACAGAGCAGAGTTCAGATTCAGCTGCCTCTGAGGCAGAAAAAAAACTCCCAGAGATGGACATTGAATAAATTCCATTATCTATTTCTATTATAAAACAGTATAACAAAGCTTTAAGTTGTTACCTTCATACAGCTCAAAATACCGATCAGAGAAAAGTGATGACTGCAAATTACTTGTAGTTTCTTAGTCCGCCCCTGTATTTCCTGCATTTTCTACACCCTTTAACATATATGTATTGTTTTGGTGTCCATTTCTTTTTTTTAAATGTTACTTTGCAGCAATTCCTCATTGTTGCAGTTTTAGCAATGGCTGTAACTTGCACAATTAACCTAGTAGGCTTTTGTCTGGAGTTAAGCCAGGTCTATGGCTTACTTGAGTAGTATTCAAGGTCTACAAATGTCTAAATTGCTTGGAAAAAGCACTTACCCCAATTATAGCAACATCTTTTGTGTTTCTTAGCAGATTTTGAAGTCTTGATTTGCATCTTTTTCTGTGCACTGCATTTCCGCCCCACTGGCAGCTGGTTATTGGTAAGAAGCTCATCCTTTTTGCATGGAAGCCTGGTTGCTTCATGGGGCTACCAAGAAATAGGAGTGTTTAAAACCCAGCACTAGCCACTGTCTTTATTTTTCCTAAAGCGCTGGACTAGCTTTATCCATTGGATATTCTGTTTTCCATACTTTTGTGTAAAGATATGACCTATGTAAGTCTAGAAGCAGTATACTATCCATGATGGAGCGCTAATGACTCCAGTGAGGCAATGGTTAGCTTTCCATCATATCAGAAAATTGAGCTTTTACAGAAGGTCCTTATTTGAAAATTTAAATGCCACACAAGGCCAAGAACCCTCCTTTGTAGTACTGTTGAATCTCCAAGAACTCTGTGCATTACCTACCCCATCTTGCCTATAAAAAAAAAAGCCTGGAGTCGATTGCTGTGGAACTGGGAGCTAATGTTAATGTTCATCACTTGATGGGTGCAGGTGGATTCATTTGCACCAAGATGCAATGCAGCTTGTATGTCAATCATCCTTCATGTTATTTTAAACATGAGACAAGTGTTCAGTATTTGTTTTGTGATATTCATTTCTAGTAACCATACTGATCCCAGAAGAAAACTGGATTCTCTTCTCAGCACATGCTAATTGTGCTGTAATGTTATACACAAGGCATCCCAGACTATTTGGAATTCTTGTGTACAATACTGTAGCATAATTGGAGTTAATGAGAGTTCATATCGCATAGAAAACACTTTTTTCTTTTTTTTTTTTTTCTTTTTATTGTGTTATAACCAGAACTCTTGACACCTATAGCAGTTTCTGTCTGACAATAAAATTGCCGGGTTGCAACATAAGTCTTTTTTGTATTTCTCTTTATTCGATTTGCACCAGCCACATCATGTTTTCTGGGCAGTCAGTGATTGTCCCTTTTTGAATGTTGTTGCAGATCGCTTAGTAGATGCTATGTATAATTCAGCTACTGTACTATTGCATTTCGTTTGTCCTGTTACCAAAGGCATGTTTTATAAACGTAGGTGGACTGAGCACTTCTCGCAGCTATGAATGTAAGATGAAAAACTAATCTTAAGCACTTCAGCCCCGGAAGGATTAACACCCTTCCTGACCAGAGCACTTTTTGCGATCCGGCACTGCGTCGCTTTAACTGACAATTGCGCGCTTGTGCGACGTTGCACCTGAACAAAATTGACGTCCCTTTTTCCCCACAAATAGAGCTTTCTTTTGGTATTATTTGATCACCTCTGCGGTTTTAAGTTTTTGCGTTATAAACAAAAAAAGCGACAATTTTGAAAAAAAGCCATTTTTTTTCCTTTTTGCTATAATAAATATTCCCCAAAGTTATATAAAAAAAAACACATTTTTTCCTCAGTTTAGGCCGATATGTATTCTACATATTTTTGTTTAAAAAAAATCGCAATACGCGTATATTGGTTTGTGCAAAAGTTATATCGACTACAAAATAGGGGTTAGTTTTATGGCATTTTTATTATTTATTTATTTTTTATTAGTAATGTGGCAATCTGAT
This sequence comes from Lithobates septentrionalis, assembly GCA_037952835.1. Taxonomy (NCBI): domain Eukaryota; kingdom Metazoa; phylum Chordata; class Amphibia; order Anura; family Ranidae; genus Lithobates; species Lithobates septentrionalis. The sequence continues at coordinate 3,039 of JBBDGP010003379.1, forward strand.
TTTTATCGGTGACTACAACATTATGGTGGACACATCAGACACCTTTGACACTATTTTGGGACCCTTGTCATTTATACAGCGATTAGTGCTATAAAAATGCACTGACTTACTGTGTAAATGGCACTGGTAGAGAAGGGGGTAAACACTAGGGGGCGATCAAGGGGTTAAGTGTGTCCTAGGGAGTGATTCTGATTGTGGGGGGGTGGGCTACTACTCACATGACAGCGATCACTGCTCCCGATGACAGGGAGCAGTGATCTGTCATGTCACTAGGCAGAACGGGGCAATGCCTTGTTTACAAAGGCATCTCCCCTTTCTTCCGCTCTGTGACACGATCACGGGCACCCGGCGGACATCAAGTCTGCGGCACCCGCGGTCACTGAGCACACAGCATGTACATATATACATGTACGCCCATTTGCCCAGCCGTGCCATTGTGCCAACTTATATCGTCGTGCGCTGGTCGGCATGTGGTTAATCTTTTTTCCTAGACAATTACTTAGAACCTGCAAACATTTTTTTAAGCAGAGGCCCTAGGGAATAAAATGGAGGGTGTTACAATTTTTTATGTCACAAGGTGTTTGTGCAGTGTTTTTTTTAAATGCAATTTTTTGGGGGGAAAAAAAATGCACTTTTAGTTATAATGCAGAAAAACACAATACCCAATTGTTTGGTAAAATATAAAAGTTATGCCAAGTAACTAGAGACCTAACAGGTAGGTCATGATTTAGCCCAAGCTCCATGGGTTCCGTACCCATATAGAGGGCTGTTTAAAACTGCCTCTCTTTTTACTACCCACACCTTGAAGCTCTGGGATTCAGTTAACAAACCATCTCTAGCTAAAAAAAAAAAAATCTCTCCACTACTACCGTTAGGGGGTTTCCCATGGTCTCCCCTGGGGGAGTCGTGTGTGTTTTTATTTATTTATATATATATTATACCGTATTTATCGGCGTACAACATGCACCCCAAGTTTAGGAGGGAAGTTTAAGGGGAAAAAAAACTTACATTTAAATGCCCATCAATGCAGCCTTATCAGTGTCATTGAAGCCTTGTCAGTGCAGCCTTGTCCCAGTGCAGCCTTGTCCCAGTGCAGCCTTGTCCCAGTGCAGCCTTGTCCCAGTGCAGCCTTGTCCCAGTGCAGCCTTGTCCCAGTGCAGCCTTGTCCCAGTGCAGCCTTGTCCCAGTGCAGCCTTGTCCCAGTGCAGCCTTGTCCCAGTGCAGCCTTGTCCCAGTGCAGCCTTGCGATCTCCGCTGATTTTTTTGCGATCGCGCCGACATGCATCTGAGTGTACAGATTCAAATATGGCACCGGGAGGACTCGGCGGAGCAGAGCGAGCGCCGCAGAGATCGAAGGGACTGGGCGGAGCCGAGATACACATAGCCGAATGTATTCGGCGCCGCTCACAGTCACGCCCAGTCCCGCCCTGGGCGTGACTGTGAGCGGAGCCGAGTACACTCGGGTATGTGTATCTCGGCTCCGCCCAGTCCCTCCGATCTCTGCGGCGCTCGCTCTGCCGAGTCCGCCGGCGCCATATTTGAATCTGTACACTCGGATGTGTATGTCGGCGCGATCGGAAAAAAATCAGCGGGGATCGGCGTATAACACGCACCCACGATTCCCCCCTGATTAAGGGGAAAAAAGTGCGTGTTATACGCCGATAAATACGGTGTGTGTATATATGTATGTGTGTATATATGTATGAATGTGTGTGTGTATGTATATATGTGTGTGTGTGTGTGTGTATGTATGAATGTGTATATATGTACAGTGGCTTGCGAAAGTATTCGGCCCCCTTGAACTTTTCAACCTTTTGCCACGTTTCAGGCTTCAAACATAAAGATATAAAATTTTAATTTTTTGTGAAGAATCACCAACAAGTGGGACACAATTGTGAAGTGGAACGAAATCTATTGGATATTTTAAACTTTTTTTTTTAGCAATTAAAAAACTGAAAAGTG